>CAHIKZ030001564.1:452500-463207 GCA_903632075.3 Acanthosepion pharaonis
TTCTGTCTACTTAAGCTTTTGTGTGATTATTAACAGACAAGAGGAAAACACTGTGTTGGCTCTTATTGCATTTATTTCGAGTAGTTTTGGGACATAGCATAATGTCATCATCAGGGTATATATTAATTATAGAGTAAGTATTTAGTGTTCAGAGTAGACAAAACATGTCTAAATTATTTCATATACATATATATATATATATCAATATATATAATTATTCTACCAAATGAATATAGCTTAAAAATTTAAAACTACTCTTGAATTAATAAAAGATATCATTATTTTGCTCTGGTTTTCAAATATTAAAGAAAATATTTTGAAATGTGTTATAAATTACTTAGAAGTATAGATTTTTTAATAATAGAGAATTGATTATTTTATTTTTATGTTTTGTATGGAAAATTCACATCAGAATTAAAGAATAAGAATAATGCTTTATTCTGACCATTCGTTTATTTAATCTCTGAATCAACAATAGTAGAACTTTAGGTGAAGAGTCAATTAAATTATCCACTTTTTTAAATCCACTAACAACAACTCAACCAGTTGAGATTAAAAAAAACCATAAAACAAAGCATTTGTTTTCAGTAATATATAATTATTAAAAAAATAATTTAAAAAGTAGAAATTCTTTAAACATGACTACAATTCGCCCATTCACTTGCTCAGACCTGTTTAAATTCAACAATGTGAACTTGGATCCCTTGACCGAAACATATGGTCTAGCATTTTACATGCAGTATTTAGCACAATGGCCCGAATATTTCCAAGTTGCAGAATCTCCGTCCGGCGAAATCATGGGTTACATAATGGGTAAGGCTGAGGTCGAGCAGAAAATTGGCACGGACATGTCACAGCCCTTTCTGTATCTCCTGAACACCGGCGACTTGGACTGGCAGCTAAACTTATGAACACGCTGGAAGAAATTTCTGAACGCAAAAATGCAGTTTTTTGTGGATCTATTCGTACGTGTTTCAAACAAAGTAGCTGTTGATATGTACAACAAACTTGGTTATACAGTCTATCGTCGAGTTTTGGAATATTATTCTGGGCAGGATGATGAGGATGCTTTCGACATGAGAAAAGCTCTGTCTCAGGATAAAGAGAAAAATCCGTTATACCATTACCTCACCCAGTACGGCCTGAAGAATTGGATTGACTATGGCTTCTGTTGTTCATAGTGTTTAATGTTTTTATAATTGTCTTGTCTCTTTTTATACCTTCGGTTCGTTTTAATTCGACCGTACCGTGACTTTGACAACGATGATAATAATGATGATAGCCATTATTCAATCTCACCAACTGACAGTAATTTTTCTGTCTTTGCATTCTTTAGAATGTCTACACACACACACACACACACACACGTGTCTTCGAATTTCACTCATAAACTGATTTATTCAGTCCGATAATGTAACTTACAGGTTCTGAATTTTTAAAGTCTTTTTAGTTGTCCAAAAATTAATTTTACCTGAAATTAAAAATAAAATTGTATTAGTTTTGGAAGAATTTTTTTTAACCACAAAACTTTTGTGGTAAGAGAAAAAAAAACCTTCCTAGGACCTATCTTATGTGTAACCTACAGTAACCAGAACCTTTTAACTAAAACAAAGTAATTTAAAAAAGAAGGCACATTTTTTTTTTAAATCAACTGACAAATGTAAAACATTACAACATTGAAAAACCAGGATGATATGGGATTTTTATTAACGCGGATAATAAACGGAGATTTGAAAGTTAATATTTGTGGTCAGATCGTAACAATAGAATGTAGTTAGAATTATATTTTGAAATCCAAATAAATATTCTGTACATCAATAGTGTGAATATTTGTGCCACCCTTCTTTTAAATTTATGTTGAGATTTATAAAATTAAGCAAAATTAAATTGATTAATAATTTAAACGCATTTTGACGTACTTTTGTCTATCTTACGTGAACAGCACGAGTTTGATTTTAGTATAATCGTGCCTATATGGATTATTTCAAAAGACACTATGGACTTAATTGATCATATGTAAAGTGGAACAGTAACACATAAAATTCTACATTAAAAATTAAAAGTCTAGTTAGACAGTTTTGTATGTGAAAGTGCATCAGTTCAAAACATTTCAGCAATATCTCGATAAAAACCCCTTCACAAACCAACGCATGCACAGTTACGTTCAGGAGAATTATGTGAAAATAACTTTCATTTACAAAGTATGTGATTGACATTTGTAATCGGGGCATTTTTTTATCGATAATTCCTCGCAAATACTGGTATTCGTTGTAATTGCTTTTATTTTTATTAATGACGTACAATTTTCTAAGGTTTGGCAATTTATCTATCAAACAGACACAATTTATATATATATATATATATATATATAAAATTTTGCCATGTATAAAGGTTCTGTATTTTACATTGGAGTATTTCTTTGCTTTAATTTTTTAATCATTTCATCCCCAAGTATATCATTAATGACACTAGAACGCAGCGGCTTACAAGGAATGAAAGTGAAAGACAACTAGAAATTTGAGAATAGAGAGGACAAAGGAAAGGACAAACAGAATCGTATGATCGATTGTCTATTTAAACTTTTTAACATCGTAATTAATAAAGAAGCAAGAAATCAGAAGGAATTTCCAGAGGTGAGGATAGCGAGAAAAACTTTTATTGTAGACGTACCGCATGCATTAAACTAGTTCAACAGTAACGCAGTGATTCCTAGTTGCCTATCTAATAAAACGGGATACTAGAGAAAAGATCATCAGAGCAGTTGCCATGTAGAAACTACAGAATGAAACCGCGTCATGCCGGTGAGAAATTAACTTATGTCGAGTTATCAGGTCAGGATCACAGTAGAGATCCTTTTTCTGGAGTTTGTCAAAAAATCTCGAGATGTACAACAGGAGGACCATACCAGATATTGCAACAGTATTCAATGCACAGAAGAATAATAGATTTATGAAAAATCACGTGGATTCTAACAATTATTTTTATTCTGGTACGACACAACGAACCAACACTCCTTGCAGCAGAGGAAGCTATTGATTCGATATAATGGATCCACTATATGTCAGTGGAAAAATGTGGCCAAGGACGTGTAATTTGTTGTTCTCTAAGAGTTTAACATCACCCATGCTGATGGCACTCCGAAAAGATTCTTTTTTTCTGATGAAATGAAAGTAGTTTCATTTTGGAGGCGTCAAAATTGACAAACCATTTCCTGTCTCCAGTTAACCGCTGGTGGAGGTTATTTACAAGAGCAGTTGCCATGATTGCTTTACAGATTTGTCGGATTTGATACGAAGACAGTAGTAAATGGTTGTGCTGTCTGCATCCATATCTAGCTGGGAAATGATGACATTAGGAGATCATAGATGAAGATCTGAAAAAGTGTAGTTAGAAGGATAGAACACTAGGTTATCCACGTGTTCGTAGGAAAATATCTGGAAGCGAGCCCGTTCATTACTACATTCATTACACGATTTGGTAGGAACGTTGGGATTAAGATAAATTCTCGGCCTGTGAAGCACGATCCCTTGATCTTGCTTAGAATGTTAGTATGCAAAAACCTGGCATAAGTCCGGAATATCTAGATCCATAACCGGACATACGCCATTCTTATCTAGCGCTCGATAGACAAATAAAGGTATGGCCGTTAAACGTTGAAGCCATATTTTCGTGCGACGTTTGCTCGACCAAGAAAGCGCCATTTTATATATATATATATATAAAATATATATATATAATAAAAAAGGCTTAAAACTAATTCCATGGTCATAATGTATTCCATTGGAATCGTAAATACGATCCAATTTATCAGACCTACAAACTCAAAAAGAAAACAGAAAAAACAACTCGGAAATAAAAAATAATATTTATAGAGAGTGTAAATATGAGAGTGTGGGACGAATGTTAGAGCTATAGAGAGAGGTATCAGACGAGAGACGGTGGGGGATTAAAATTTAACAGATAGAAGTTTTAGAGAGGGGAGTCAAAGACGGTTTAAGTGAGAGATATATGAATGTTGTCGGATGTCTAAAACATTAAAGATGTAACCAAATTTAATATGAAAGAGGCATACATTCTCTTCAAAGAAAGCAACTTATCTATCAATGATGACATCTGCAAATTTGCTAACAAATGTGGAGTTGCTGACAGAATGGCAAATTTAATATGAAAGATGCATGCATTCTCATCAAAAACCCTAATAATTTAGCGATCAAAATCTGGGCATGGTGGAATTTTTAATATTAAAGATAAGAATCAAGATGAGTTGCTAAATCACGTCCGATATTTTCTAAATGTAGTTTAAGAAACGATTCAAACATCAACACCGTTTTATAACATGTTGTCTTTTTATGTCAGTTCCATCTTGGTTCAATAACATCGGGCATAACATTTTAATGGAATGACTATTATGTTTTTTTTTATATATATATATATATATATATATATATATCACTGTGTATGTTTATGTGATGCGCTATATGTTTAATTTTACATATATACATACATTTTTTTTATTGCCGGAGTTGTTTTTTTTTCTGTTTTCTCTTTGAATTTGTAGAGCTGATGAATTGGATCGTATTTACGATTCCAATGGAATAAATTTTTTATCATGGAATATTAGTGTTTAGCCTTTTTATTATATCCTTACTCTGAACGTTGGACATTGAGTTCTACTTGGATTCTATCCTTTGAATTTTTTTTACAAAATATATGTTTTATATATACATATATTTTTATGGAAAATATTATATATATATATATATATTCTTAATCGTTATTTTAGTAGTTGACACATAGGTGTTTGAGTCGATCTTCCGTTTTTTAATATTTATTTATCTTCATTATTTATTTGCTGAAGATGACGAAGAAAAGGTGATAGTGCTTTTAAACAGATTTTTCTCTGTTGAAATACTTTTGAAACTGAAAATTATTAACAAACAATATTAAAAAAAAAGAAACAAAATTTATTCATTTATTAATTTTAGACATTTTTGATTAAATCGTCCAGTTATAGATTCCATACGTGAACACGATTAGGAAATCATTTATCTTTCGATACATGATAGATGTTAAAGATTATTTTCCTTGGTATATACCATTTTTTCTGATATGTCATCCAAGGCTATAGAACGTGGTATCACGTTATAAATTACATTTTTCTAAATTGAACATAAATTCATATGTTTTCCCAAGGTATAATCTTTAAATAATGATTAAATTGAAATTCGAATTTTTCTTCGAAATATAAAAAGAAAATGATAATAAATTAATTCCACCACGTTTTCCCTTTTATCCGGACTATTTTCCTCATCTTTGTCTATACATTAGAGAACAATAAATAAACAATTTTGTTGATAAAAATCTAAAATTAGTGAAAAAAAATATTTTTTAAACCCATTTTAAATATATTTGGTGAAATTAATTGCATCAATATTTTGATGGAAATCTATTACTTTTAATTGAGCACGTACGTATTGTCATAATTATATTTTATTGAACGTTAAATACACATTTTGAAAAAGTTTTTTTTTTAAAATTTAAAACAAGATAAATTGAAATTCATATAAGACATTTGTATAAGCCAATTTTTGAAGCATGCATTTCCATTTTTGAAAAAACTTTTTTAAAACAAGATATGTTTTACTAGAGTTTTACTTCTATAAAAAGAACAGAACAGATACATATTTTTCAAAAAAAAATTACTTTGTATATTGTATATGAAGAAAAAAATAAATGTATGCATAAAATGTTTTTGAAATTTTTTTTGATTTCAAATCAAAATATTTTTTTAAAAAATTTTTATGAAATAATTTCTTTTATTTTATACACTATTATAAATAAAATTTTACCAAATAAATTAAGAAAACGAAATAATATTTATTTATAAAATTTAAAATTTTTTCAGATTGAAATCAATAAAATTCAAAGAACGCATGTTTTGCAATTTAAGGAGATGTGCTCTTTCAAACCGGAAGAACAAAAGTTTAAAAAGATAAGGAAGAGGAAAAAAAAAATAAAAACCGAAAAGTAAGGAGTGATATTATCATGAAAAATAATTTTTTAAAAGGGACAATTAATCATTATAGAAATTGTTTTTTTCCATTGGCCAAATTAGTTTATTTTTTTGTATTTTTAAGTTTTAATATATATGTTTGAACCAATGAAAAAATGAAAAAAGATAAATCGAAAAATAAACATGGATATTTGAATTTACATTTTTTTAAAAAATTAAAAATTAAAATTGTTCGAATTTTTAAAAAAATTAAAAGAAAAAAAAGATTCACGTGCATTATATTTAATATATATATATGAAAATATAAACACAATCTGTTTAATAAAATTAAATACATCAGATGGAAAAATCAATAAAAATAACAATATTTATATATATATTTTTATCCTTCAAACAACGTTATACCTAAATTTTGTCAAAAAATTCGGATATATATATACTGAATTTTAAGGATTTTTATAATTTAATGAATTAAATTTTGTGAATTTTATTTATTTTTATAATGATATAAAGAATCATTTATATAAATTTCGCTTTAAGTAAAATTTTAGAATATGATTTTACTCTGAATAAAATTTTCCAGAAGATTGGTTTTTTTTTTTTTAAAAATTTATTATATCTCACTGCTAAAACAACAGATTGTTTCCAATATAGAATGTTTTGGGTTTTAAAACGTATATTACAAATATAATTTTTTTGATTTTTATTTGTAAAAATTCGATAATTTATTAAATATCGATCTTGACCAGGTTTTAAGATTATTTCATCTATTTATTTTTAAAACTTTTTTTTTTATCAAATCATTTTAATGTCTCTTGAATAACCCATTCTTTTTGTGATTCGAACTGAAATGCTGAAAATGTATTATTGGACTATATATATTTATTTTAATTAATGTTTTCAATATCGAAATTTTTATTTTTTTTTTTCACCAAACATAAAATTAAAGAAAATTTTTTTTAAATTAAGGTTGGAACATTGAAATTGGTTTTTCAATAGAAAAAAGGTTAATCCTTTTTAATATGTGTGCAAAATATGAAAATAAAAAATTTGCCTCAAACTTGTTTTTTACTAAGAATATTTTTTCAATTTAAATTTTCCCAAATATATATATAAATCTAGAAATATTTATCCCCAATCTAATATTGTTTATGTTTAATTTTTTGAAGTTGTTGAATTTTATTGTTAACGCTAGATCAAAAAATAATGATAAATAAATTTTTCCTTAAGAAATTTTAAAATGATCACCGATTTTTATATTTGAAAAAAAACAAAAGTGAAAATTGTCAATTAAAATAAATTGCCTTTTGCAAATTTAAATTTCAATAAAAAAATTTAAAGTTCCATTAGTTATTTTTTGTATTTTTAGCAAATTAATTTAAATCTTTTTTTTTTTTTTTTAAATAACTTGTTCAGTTAAATTATATTTTGGGATAAATTTTTATAACAAAAAAAAAATGACATTCTTTAATTTTGTTAAAAATGAATATATTTATATAATAAATAAATAAAGTTGGAATTAATTTTTGAATTTTTTCAATTAAAATTATGAATTTTTTGAATTATTTGAATTGAAGAAAAATGGGTGTTGTTCTTAGACATTTTTTTTTTTTTTAAAGCTGATAAAAAATTATAAAATTCTTTACGACCAACAAAGATTCAAAAAAAATAAAAAAAAAAATTCAATACATTCAAAACTATTTTTTTTTAAAAATAAAAAGTCATTCAGCCTAAATGATAAAAACTAAATTTATTTAAAACAGGATCAATTATCCGAGGATTGATGAACAAACATTTGTTTTTTTATATTAACTAAAAACAAAATTGATTTTTTTTTAAAAAATAAAACTTTTTCATTATTGCCAGACATTAATTTTGTTTACAATTAGTTTTTCAACAGGCTTTTTCAAAAACGTTAATAAATACATACTAATTCAATTTGAATAAATTTAAAATTTTCTGAATTGTCTATTTTAAAGACAAGATTAAATTCTTATTAAATAAGAGATATATTTTAAAAGATTAAAAAATTTTTCTTCAGATTTTTGCCAACGATAAATTTAAAACTTAAACAAAATTATATGTTTAAAATTAATTTAAATTTCTAACACAACGTATTTTTTTATATGTATCATTACAGAACATTAAGTAAAATTTTATATTTTGATATTTCAAAGTAAAATTCTCAAAAAAAGTGCGTGTTTTGAAAATAAAAAATGAAAAAATTTCAAACATGTCCATCTAAAATGGCAAAGGCATTTTAAAATTTTGCTCGTTATAGTTCCAAATTTAGAAAATTGTTTATCATTAGAAACATTCTAAAAAATTTTAAAAAAAATATAAACAAAATTTTTTTCTGAAAAACGTTTTTCATTTTTGTATACATAACGACAGATCAGATAATTTCTATTTTTCAGGTGTGTTAACTTTTTATGGCTATATTCAAACCTTTACAGAAAAATTTTTGGATAATTTTAATTATTTTTTTGGGATCATAATTTTAAAGATGATATAATTAAAGCTAAAGTTTAACCCATATATCAATAAAAGAGATGGTTTCTTTTTTTAAAGGATTTATGGTATAATCATATCCAAAAATCAAGGAAAATAGATTAATTTGATTGGATTTGAAATTTGAGCCATTATCATTTTAATTTTTTTGAAGAAAGAATTGCCAAGATAATTAATTTTCTATTTATTTTTATTAAGTTTGAATTTTTTTTTTTTGATTTCAAGGAAGAAATGAAAAAGAACCTTTGGATCATTTTTAATAAAAGGAATAAAATGAAATGAATTTATATACTTCCATTGAAATCATTAAATTAGGTACCTCCACGAGATCGCTAAAAAAAAGAGCATAGCATGATGAAAAAAGACGCCAAACTTGACGAAAACAAAATTTTATCGTCTAAATGTTTGTTATTATTAAGAGGAAAGGTCAAAAGTATTTTTGGGGTATTTTTTTCCATTTTTTAATCGTTCCTAGCACGTCCGAAATTTTCGTTAAAAAATTTTTTTTTTTTTGAGTCAAAAAAAATTGACCATTTTTTCCATTTAAAAAAAAAATGGAAATCTTTTTTTGAATTTTTTTAAAATCAATTATCATTTTTTCAAAACTTATTTTAAGAAAATCAGAAATTATAATGTTTATTTAAAATATTTTGAACCAAACTTAACTTAGCTTTTTGTAAAAAAAAAGATGTAATTTGAAAATAAAACAAAGCAGGTCATAAACTTTCGCGTCTCTTGACATGTGATGAATGATATATTTACGAATTCCATGAGGCTAATTTGTTCTACGGAAGGAGAAAAGTGAAATAATTTACATTTACGTGAACAAATTATTTACCCCGTTATTTTTAACGAAAACTTTCAGCGGTCTAATTTTTTTTTTTGTACTTAGCTTTCACCTTTACGTTTATGATGCTTTATGGGAAATATATTATAAAGAAATTAAAATAAAACTGTTAAGAGTGACATTAAATTTCATATTTCTTAAGAAAGGTATCTAATTAATTTATAGGTACCTTTCTTATGAAATTTTATCAGAATTGTACATAAAATACTATAATTTTATGTACATTTATTACATTCTACTGTTATTTGTATTTGCATTCATTTTATTATTAATTTTGATATTTCATTTATGGAAAAATGTCGTAACTGAGATTAATATAAAAATAAGATCATATAAATTTCATAAGATGATACTGATACTTGTAGGTACCCTTCTCAGTTGAAATTGAAAAATCAAATTAACTTCTCCACACGTGTTTCCTTAAAAAGTAAAGGCCTTAACAGCGGAGAACAATGCTTAACTCAAATAACGCAACTTAATTATATTCTGGTTGGTCTTCCGTATTTTATAATTACAGCTCGATTATAAGCACAAAATTACATTTCTTAATTACTGGGGATCTTCTGATTAGTCAAAATGATACAATTTACAACGCTAAAAAAAAAAAGATCTATCTCATAAGGACACTTATGAAAGCCGATGCGGCTTTTAACTAATTTTATAATATTTTAACAACTTAAATGTAAAATCTATTATAATTAATGAAATAACAAATAATTGTATTAAAAGTTCATTTTCATCGAAAAATTTTTTTTGCTTTCAGAAAATATTGTCCATATTCATAAAAACAACTAAAAGCAAATAAAAGCATTTGAAATTAAATAATATCTGTGTTTTATTGAGTTTTGTATGTTACAATTCAGAGCTGATTTTCAGGTACTGCGTATCCAATTAAAAAAAAAAAAAAAACATGATTTGCATTCTCAAAGCCCTGTGCTTTTAATTATTGTAATCACTAAAACCGATGCGATTGAATTTCTAGCGTTTTCATAAAATTAGTTATGGGGGGGTAATAAATATTTAAAAAAAAAATATTTTACCATGACTTTAATAAAAAAAAAAAAAATATTTATAATAATTTCGATCATCTGTGAATAGTTTCTGAAAGTTTCATTAACATCCGATAATTATTTCTATTTTTGCACGATTTTTCAAATTAATGTGTGTCATACAAAAAAACGTGCTAAAAATTGTCTATATTATTTACTAGTTCCGCTGATACAAATAGAAAAAAGGTTTTTTAATCAAAATTTAGAATGTTCTAAAAAGAAGGAAAATTTTTTAAAAAAATAAAAAAAAAACTTTGGTCTTTCCTCTTAATAATAACATAAGCATT